>CP139509.1:494127469-494147469 GCA_021014915.2 Artemisia tridentata subsp. tridentata | reverse complement strand
TGCAACATCTCAAATTATTTTGGAACCGGGTTTGTGTCGAGCAAGTTCTTGTACCCTTACGTACCACAGTTCACTTTCATGTCCTTGTAAGTCGAACAACAAGAACACAAGGCCAGCAGAAGTAAAATTTGATCGGGTAGATTATTTCGAGTAGAACGGTATACCTTAGTCTATACGGTTTGAGATTTGGAGCGAGTTTTTGAGTTCTGCTCTTGTCCAACGGTCCACAATCTCTCCTTGATCCTTGTTGTGTGTGAAACTGTTCTGAATTCTCTATCCAACCAACAAATCAACTCAATCGTTGACAACTCAAGGTGAGTTCATAGCCCCTCTTTCTCATTTAACTTTTTTATAAACGTTTTGGGGGAGATACATGCTTAAACCACTTACTTTTACTTTAACAAGCACTTTTACATACTACTGTGAGTTTATAGCCCCACTTTCCATTACTTACTTGTTTTATAAACTCTTTGGGGGAGATACATGCTTAAACTACTTGCTTTTACTTTAACAAGCACTTTTACATACTACTGTGAATCATGGCCCCACTTCTACTCGTTATAATTGTTTTATAAATGCTTTGGGGGAGATCCATGCTTTATACTTTTACAAGTACTCTTATCTATATACATGTTACTGTGAGTTCCATAGACCACTCTTTTACCTATTTTGAATTACTTATGGTGGAAATACATGCTTGTATTTCATATAAACTTTACTAGTTTACCTTTAACATTATACTCAGTTGATAAACCACTCTACTTGTTATTGAAACGTAACACTTACTTTTACTTACAAGGACACTATAAACTTTTGAACTTATGAATCCACTTTTATACGCTTTTATATCTCATGGAGAGGTACCTATTATAAACATGATCACAAGTGATTTTCAACTGTATGCTATACCTGATTCACTATTGCCTAAGTTTACCTTTATTGCCATGTTCGAAGTCCCTTATATCATGAACCTTAATCACTTGCGAGTGAACGTAAATAATTGTGAATAGATCTATTTAGGACTGACAATCCCCGTTTGGGTCTGCTAGGATGAGCCACCCAAGCGCACTTTATTTAAACAAACTTATAGGTTATTGGCAAATACCTATCCCGAGGGCCTATATATATTTTACATCATTCTTGATGCCAGTTAAACGTTGAGTGTCATGAGGCTTAGGGCAATAGAACAATACTGTAGTCATGATACAGTATTGCCATTATTTTATCAAACTTGAACTTGTATTCACTATATAGCAGAAAATCACTACTTAGTAAACAATAACTATTTTGTGTTGACCCATTTAGGGCAACCAAGCCAACTATGGGTGTATAACAACTTAACCCACCACTTACTTTATAACAAACCAACTATGGGTGTATAATATCGTAACCCACCACTTATTTTATTAATAATTGTATTTATTACAATTATTACCTAAACTTGGAACTATTAAAAATCAATTGATTTTATGCAAACTCTATGGATTCACTCACACTTTGATTTTTGACAATCAACTGGTTTAACTATAAATACTATGGTATTACTCACCCTTTGACTTCGATAATCAACTGTTTATTTACAACTGCTATGGACTCACAAAACTCTTTGATTTTGGAAATCAACAGTTTTTACTTACAAACTCTATTGAACTCACCAACCTTTGTGTTGACGCTTTTAGCATGTATTTATCTCAGGTCCATAATGAGCAGGGATGGCACGGAGGAGCACGGATACTTATGAAGGCTATAAATTTTATTATCATTCGAAAACCTATTTAATAAACTTTGAAACCACTGGGACCTCATTTTGTAAACACTGATATTCGAATGATAAATCTTTTAAAACGACTAAATTGGTGATCGTTTTCTACTATTCAACTGTTGTGCCATGAAGTAACACCCAATTTAAATTCCGCTGCGTATCACAAAATTGGGGGTGTTACAGATTGGTATCAGAGCTACAGTTATAGAGAAACGGGTCTAAATGAGGTCCGAACTATAACTACTTTTACAAACAAAACGTTTTATAGCCTTTTGCTCTCCGTGCTTTCCATCCTCCAGACGCTTATGTGACTTCTAGATAGTTTTGCTACATCAACACTCTAATATATTGGCATATATACTCACCAACTATTTCGAGTACCGTACCAACCATCCCTAATTATCTTACTCATATCTTTATAGATGCGTGTGAAATATTTTTCCTGTATTTCCGGAAAAATCCGCGCATGGATTATTTTGTGGATTAGTACGAGTGTTAAATCAGAAATTCTTAAGTAGGATGGTTTACAATGTCTTTATTTGAATGATTGGGATGCCTTTTATTTAAATAAAGAAATTGTAAAGCGCCGAACCATAAGTTTATATTTCCATATTTACATTGTTTGGGATGCCTCTCTATGTAAATAACGAATTATAAATAAGTGGGCTTATTTGTATCTGTAATGACATGAGTATGAAACTGATAATCACGAAAAATTCATCAAACACACAGCATAACTCTCATTAGAAACCATAAATATTGATACATAATGATATGATTAGCATTGGTAATGCTAACATTACAAATATCACTAAGAAAGGCATAACATCACCAATCGGTTGACCCGCTATGCCAATGAAAAACACCACTACACCAGCAAGAACAAGAACCACGACTGGGTGCAACACCTTGAATATCCTGTACGACAAGAATACACAAGTATTAACGCAATAAAACATTAATACATGGTGTTAGTATACGGATTCAAAGCAACACTCCTATCGAAATACTATTACTTACCCCCATATTTCATCTGCGCTGACGGCCAAAACCACGAGTGCTATGAGAAGCGCTATGACCTCGGCCAGGGACTCCAGATCTTCATCTAGGACGTAAGACAAGAAGATGGCTGCAGCAGTATACAAAATTACGAGAATGGTGTATGTGTAAGACATTTCGAGAGTTTGGGAGGAGAGGAATTGTGTGGAGTGAGGAGTGAAAGCTGGCGTATATATAGGAGGAATAGCCGGTAGGCTACTATCCTAGCCACTTGCGTTTACTATTCCTCATACAAGGACAAACAAGATTCCTCATCCCCTAAAGCTGGGATTCAGCAACTTTCTCTACACACATCGAATTCTCATCCGAATATCTCTATGTAAGAATCTGTTATCAACAAAACTCTTTTGTTTAACGGGTAGGTTACCCGCATAGATCCTTGTAATTGGAAATCATGTGTAATTTCATACCATAAAAGAATAACAATAGTTATTCCAAAAGAAATTTTTCCAAGTTGTGTTAACTGGGAAATAGTAAATTTCACATGAGATTACAATGATTCCATCCACTATTGAGACATTATGAACTACACAATGGTCCTAATTATTCCTTTAACGCTGTGAATTTCATGATGCTTCCTATAAACTCCCAGACATTGTATGTGATTACAATGGTCTCAAAATTATTTCGTAACCTTAAGTCTTACCACTTTGAATTTATCACAAAACTCTAGTGGTCTCTATTTCCTTAGCAGACACTGTAAGTAAATACAGTGGCCTCTACTTTTCTTTGACACTGTGAGTGATACAGTGGTCCCTATATTTCAACCTCAGGCACTGTAAATCCTACAGTAATCTCAATTACATTCCAAACACTGTAAATGAAACAATGGGCGCATTTATTTCCAAAACATGGTTACTAATCTAAATGTCACCCTCATTTGTACACACCTTGATAGTCTAACAATCGCAAACAATATAAGCCAAGTACCATCTATAACTTTATGTATCGTGAAATAATAAAACGCGTGTGGTTAAACATTTCGGACTCACGAAAGCCAAACCAAACACACCCTTGAAACATTGGTTCTCGGCCCATTGCTAACAGCAACCCAACGCACCCTTGTTTATCATTGGGCCTTTATCATTAAAAAAAAAAAAAAAAAAAAAAAAAAAAAAAAAAAAAAAAAAAAAAAAAAAAAAAAAAAAAACTCGAACCCAACTCTATTTAAGCCCAAAAACTTAAGCTTTATTTCTAATCTAACCGGCTCATGCCCGTTTACTTTGGGTCATTTTATGTAAAAAAAAATTCACTTAACAAACTATCAATATTTTTACACGTCTCGATTTAGCACTTACCAAAGAATCATGTGTGACAAGTCTTTTCTAATTACTCGATCATGAGATGGCTAAGCTATCATCAAAGCTAAGCCCAACTGTCATGTTGCTTCAACTAGGCCAAAAAAATCATATATTGCCTAAGTACTTTGTTCCATTCGAGTTCCAAACAACCTCAGCAAACTCAAACGAACCCCCACCTAGTTATTTGGTCATGTTTCATGTTGTTGGACCCTTTGTGGACTCGACTACAACCAAAACAAACCAACTTTCGTGTTTTCTTTTGTCCCCAGCAACGGTTAACTACCCCAAGGAACAAAATGATTTTGAACTGCAACACATTTCATCTTATGGCATATTGATTTCTCCTCCTAGCTTCCATACCTATCTAACAATTTGGATATTTTAAACGATAGATACAAACAAATTATTAACGTAAGACACGGTTTTATATATAAAACAAACAAATTTTATTTCACATTCGTTAAAAAAAATAAATAAATAAATAAATAAATAAATAAAAATTGTGTATATTTTTACTCAGAAGCAAACTGATTCATCATCTACAAAAAAAACTTGGAACCGATTCTGTGTTGTCACTTAAAACTTTATTTAACAAGTTTTTCTTTACAAAAGCTGAAGTTCAACAACTTTCTTTACATTCATCAAGATATCATCCGAAACCCTCATTGTTAAAAATCTATTACTTACAAACTCTTTGTTTGACGGGTAGGTTACCCCCACAGATTTTTTATTTTCAAAAATTATGAACCATGTTTATTTTCAAAACACGATAAAATAACAACCTTCATTCAAAAAGGTGAAAATTTTTCTCAAGTCAAGCTGACTGTAGAATTATGATGATCACATGTACCACGATAAATTCGCCTCCTACGTAAATAAATATGGATTCAAATCTTTTGTTTATGCGTACACCCTTTCCAACACCTCGTATAGAGGGTTGCACAGCATACGACTTCATAACAACTTATCATGCGGGAATCTTCATTCCAATGACTTCCACTTACTATTACTGAGTAATTTCAGTAGCAAAACAACCCTGATAACTATCTTAGACTGGAATTCCAGGAGGAATTCTGTTTAACGGGTAGGTACTATAACATCCCGTAAACTTCCCTTTCATTTGTAAATAGTAAACGAAGACTAATCTATCGTCACTGTTTACCTAACCATTTTTACGAACTAATTTTTTTTTTTTGCTTTCATTCAACATTATTACTAAACGGGACGTTGTATCGCAATTCGCATTCTTGTATCAAACTCATACACGTACCCCGACATTCCAATTCGGCCCATTACCTCTAACAACCAAACCGGACCCTTAATGTTACCCTTGGGCCTATGTGTCTTTCTTAGCCCACTACACAAATCTATAATTTCACTTATATGAAATTTTGTAACACAAAACCCACTCGACACACCAATGCTTGGTCTTGTTAACTTGCAAATTCGACACACAACTTATATAACAAGTTTCACCATTCGAATCTCCCCTATCTTGAGAATCAAGAACAAGAAAAACATTGGAAATATTGAATCATCTGGATGAGAAACAAATGCCAAAGCTAATCGAGTTCACACAAAATCTCAAACATAACAAAGTTACCAAAACTCATTCTAAACGAATTGTAATGCGTATTATACATTATCACACGAGTCCACAAGTATGTTTAAGAATCCTTTGTGTTATATTTAACCCAACTCGATCCCAGAAACATGCATTCGATCCCACCTTATTATTTTTGGTTACATTGAATGTTGTTTTAGACCCATTGCTCGAACACAACTATACGTATATAGTTTGTCTCACCAAAACAAATTCCATTGCTTCATTAACTCTTTACCACATGAAATAAAATCATCATTTAGATATTCTTGTGCTTTGTCACTTAGCTACTCACTCACTCACTCTCTCGTTCATCTCAACACTCAACCGAAAAGTCATACACAAAACTACATATGTAACACCTATCACTCTACTTCATTTAATGCCTTATCTATTAGATGAGATAGCCTCCCCTCAATGAGCCTCTGACAATATTCTCTTTGTCTCACTTTTGGCTCTATCTAATGTTGATATAATCCCATGCATTCCCTTTTCATACGTATACACACAAACTCATTTACACAAAATACTTTGAAGTTCCTTTTTGCTCACTGCCACTGTCGAAGCATTCTAAAGTTATCATAAGTGTTTGTTAGTTTGTACAAGTCCATAACAAGCCTCATTCGAGACTCTAGTGAAACACCAAACGAGCCATCTAGACCAACCCAAAAACTCGTTTTGTCTCTTCCCCTTGGTTCTTAGTGCCGACTAACACAACAAAATACCACCATCATTTGAGTGACTTGCACACTCAAACTTGACTCCTCAATGACAGCTATTACTACTCTCACACACTATCATGATGTGTAATCATCATGCATACTTGCAACTTGTATTTCTTTTCTCTTTGGTCTATATAAACGTATACCAGAAGGAGCTCACACACACACTTCACACTCACCCCATGCAATCAAACTCAAAGCTTTGAGAAGCTAAAGTTATCGAGAGTATCACTTTGGAGATTATCGGGTCCACAGTTGGAAGCTCACTTGAATACATTGCAACATCTCAAATTATTTTGGAACCGGGTTTGTGTCGAGCAAGTTCTTGTATCCCTACGTACCACAGTTCATTTTCATGTCCTTGTAAGTCGAACAACAAGAACACAAGGCCATCAGAAGTAAAATTTGATCGGGTAGATTATTTCGAGTAGAACGGTATACCTTAGTCTATACGGTTTGAGATTTTGAGCGAGTTTTTGAGTTCTGCTCTTGTCCAACGATCCACAATCTCTCCTTGATCCTTGTTGTGTGTGAAACTGTTCTGAATTCTCTATCCAACCAACAACTCAACTCAATCGTTGACAACTCAAGGTGAGTTCATAGCCCCTCTTTCTCATTTAACTTTTTTATAAACGTTTTGGGGGAGATACATGCTTAAACTACTTGCTTTTACTTTAACAAGCACTTTTACATACTACTGTGAGTTTATAGCCCCACTTTCCATTACTTACTTGTTTTATAAACTCTTTGGGGGAGATACATGCTTAAACTACTTGCTTTTACTTTAACAAGCACTTTTACATACTACTGTGAATCATGGCCCCACTTCTACTCGTTATAATTGTTTTATAAATGCTTTGGGGGAGATCCATGCTTTATACTTTTACAAGTACTCTTATCTATATACATGTTACTGTGAGTTCCATAGACCACTCTTTTACCTATTTTGAATTACTTATGGTGGAAATACATGCTTGTATTTCATATAAACTTTACTAGTTTACCTTTAACATTATACTCAGTTGATAAACCACTCTACTTGTTATTGAAACGTAACACTTACTTTTACTTACAAGGACACTATAAACTTTTGAACTTATGAATCCACTTTTATACGCTTTTATATCTCATGGAGAGGTACTTATTATAAACATGATCACAAGTGATTTTCAACTGTATGCTATACCTGTTTCACTATTGCCTAAGTTTACCTTTATTGCCATGTTCGAAGTCCCTCATATCATGAACCTTAATCACTTGCGAGTGAACGTAAATAATTGTGTAAAACCCAAAATTTTGAACACATAAAATACCCAGAATACCCTTTGATCTCTAATTCATAAAAGAAGTTTAAAGCATTAAGATATTTTATCTCGAATACAACTTAAGTAATAATTGAATGAATAAAGGTAACACGATAATAAAACTCATGATAAACGAATGTCACATACATAAATCGCACACCTTATACCCTAACCAAAAATTTCTAAGCCTTGCATACTATTAATTAACAATGAAAATAAATAAATAAATAAATAAATAAATAAAAGGAAGAAGATATTAGCATTAAAATAGCCCAAGTCATATCCCATACAAATTGCACCTTACCTAATTTAAAAATTCCATTCACACGGTTTGTTTGAAACCGTGTTCATGCACCAACATCTTATATATATACATCATGCAAAATTCTCAAAGCAAACCCTAAACAAAAACCTACAACCATTGGCGGCCGCTATTTTTTTTCTCTTTTCCTGCTCGATTCAAAACACAGAAAAGGAGACCATTTTGTGCTTGCTACTTGGTGGTCTAGTCGAAGGATGCTACTAGTTCGAGGGTGCGATTTTGGCTTGGACTCGACAAGGTTCTGGTCGAGGTGTTTGCAGCAGAATTTGTGGGATATTGGGATTTGTTTCGGTGGAGTTTTGCTCGTGGGTTCCTTTAGTTCTTTTGGTTCTTTCCGTGACCACGCCGCGAGGGTATCTCTTATCACCTAGTTATTCCTTCTGTTTTGATCTATTTATACACGTATAATCTGGATATATGAAAACTAAAAATCAGATATTAGGAAACATGTACGTGTGTACTAAATGCTCACATGAAATAATAAAAGCTCGTCACATGAAATCATATAAATAGTTGCACAAAATAACGATTGTAAGAGTCTACATATATATCGATCTATACTCGACCTTCATGTTTCTGTTTTGAATTGTTTGTGTTCAACTCTTTTGCACGTATGAACTAGCCCTACACGAACTGAAATAAAGAGTAAACATGCGTGCTGTCTCGGGTTTTATTTTCGAATTTCAAAACAGAAAATGGGGTATCATAAACTAAGAAGTAGAGTGACCATGAGTATATAACGTGTATGGCATGTTTGTTTTGTTTTCGAACCCATACAGTAGCTAAGATAGAGTCGTGTGGCTGAGTTAACGGGTCGAAAAAGGGGCTGTTTTTCTGCGTGTGATTGGGGTCGAATGGGTAAACAAACGAGAGTGTTTTGGGTGGCTTGAAGGTGGAGTTAATATTGAGTCAAGAATAAGGTGTGGTGTGTGTTTAAATAGTGTGAATGGGGTGTGTTCATGGTTGTTTTGTGTCGACATCAATAGGGTAACAGAAAGAAGTTGAGTTTGTTAGTTCTCATATAAAAGAGTAGCTTATGGTTGTGTTAAAGAGTAGAGTAGAATTACATGCATGAGAGTTTTCTTTTGGTGGTCTTCTTTCCATTTGTTTCGAACCATGTATAATTAAAGCCTTTTGTGTACAGCAAGAATAATAGTATAATAAGATAATAGAATAAAGATGATAGCATGTGAATGTCAGTGATGTATAGCATGGTCATGCCTTTTCTTCTTTTGGTCCTACGCCTGCTACTCTGCTAGTCTAGTGGGTGGTTTTCTTTATTTGTTCTTTTCAAGTAATCTCATGGCATATGGTCGATTGACTGTGTTGGAAAATGATAGGTAGTACACATGGGACATTATACTTTTCTCCATTATTTTCATATTTAAACCTCTATTATATTACTAAAAAACATTAAAACCCTAAGCTTACATACATTATGAAAATAAACCTTAATTCATGTATATTGTCATTCTAATGAATTTAACGGGACTTAATGGTGACATTAAAAATAAACGACAAATACTGGTGAATTCAAGAAAACTTACTAAAACGTCATAAAAATAGAAAACTACTAAAAATGGAAAGCATACTAAAATTCATTTGAACTAAAGTAATACTTGGTATTTAATTCGTATAGGTTCCGTGAAGCGGGAGTGATCCTTTGTCTTTCGATCCATATTTCTGGTTTGTTTTGCTTTGAATAAGGTACAGATATTATGCCCTTTCAGTAAGGTGCCTTCGTTTCTTTTGATTTCGTATTTTGATTCGTTTAAGATTCCCTAAGCCACTGCTATGTTTCCCTACACTTTAGTTCGTTTGTTTGACTCATTTTTTACTTTAACGCTCAATATGACCATTTTGCTTTGGGCCTCTATGATGATCCATTCGATATTCGTTCGCACCTTGTGATATTAGTATTCGAAACACTTGATACTTGAGGGTTCATTTGATTTTGGTAACTAGATGTGAAAACCTTTTTAATTATAACATGGAAATGTTTTGAGGAACACTATTTTTAAAAAATGATGTTTATGAAATATGCAATACCACATTTATTTGGAATCTTACTAAACTTTTATGAAAATTACTTTTAAAGACTACTTTTGTGAAAACAGTTAATAAGATCATTTTTATGAAAACCATTTGATAAAGATTTCTTTGAATGAACCCTTTGATTATGAACCTTTTATCAGTTCGTTTGGACTCATTTGACATAGATATGGGATACGACCCTTTGACATTTGAACCTTTGATATGAACCTTTGATATTGGACTTTGACTATGATTCGATGACTTTGACTATTTGAACCTTTGCTATGATTTGGACCTTTGACCTTTGACCCTTCAGTTTGATACCCGAGCCAAGTTCGTTTCCTAGCCATGAAGGTAACATGACCGTGTCATTGATGCACCAGTGGCATGACTCACGTGTGGGTGAGTGATTTCTCACACCGTCCCCATTTTGATTATGATATGCGCATTATATTTGTTATGGCCAATATGATTTGTTCGGGGGGCGTATGGATTGCAATCCTAGGTTCGTGTCCGTGTTCGTGGACTTAACATGATTTGATATGATTTGATTTGGTGATTGATGCTGTGTGCAATACACGTCCTTCACAAGTTCGGGAGTTAGCTACTCCATTTGAAGAATGAGGACACCCCTCATATTATCTGATTATCTGAGAGGTCTCCCTTCTATATGATTATGAAGGTATGGTTACTATATTTGTTTTGTTTGGGCTCGTGGTGGATTACTGTCCTACACCTTTACTCTTAACATCATATACTACATTTACTTTTCATTATCCTTTATTACTGCTTTGTTTCCGTTATATCTGTTCACTGAGCTCTCGTAGCTCAGCCGCATTTCTTTTCCTGCGGCAGGTTTTATTAGGAAGCTGGGAATGAGTGGAGAGTACCATTGGACTTAGAAGACTACATTGTGATAGATGTTTTGTTATAGAGATGTCTAGAAGAACTTATATCTTCAGACTTAGTATTTATTTCTTTGTAAATTTTGTATTTCCTTGTAATTTAATTTGTAACCTTTAAGTTTCCTTGTATTACTGTAATGTATGCTTTGTTTTGATCTGATATGGAACCATTAGTGTGACATCTTTACCCTTGTCGGGTTGGGGTGTTACAATTATGGTATCAGAGCGACAGGCTGCGATTCGTAATACTTTTACCCTTGACTTGTGTAAGTTAGGACCACTAAGCTTTCACTGTAGACGCTCATAAGACAACCTTTGAAAATTTGCTTTAGGATTTCCCTATAGGAACTTAAGTTCTGACCAGTGAGGAATGGGTAGACTATAAGCCATTTGTTTTCGTATCATTACTTCCGCATCACTTTGATTCGTGCCTAGCTGGTTGAGATCACTTTTATTGAAAGCTTATGCTTTGCACCACCTAGATTCTGAAACCTAAATAAGTCTTGAAAGCATTGATAATTGCATAGTAATTGCCTGACACTATTTGATCATTGCCTTCAGATTCCGACTCTAACCTCTGAACCTTTGTTAATCATTCTGACGCCTCTTCAGGCATTCTAAGAATCCCCATGATGATGAGATACTTGATACATTCTGTTAGTTGTTTCTTGCTTTTGATAAGAACCTATGAATCTTCCGACACTATTTGATTTCGTTTCACCCATCTCTGTCCCTATGAGAAGTCTTGTGGTGTTTAACCACGAGTATAAGAATGTTTCTCTCTCACTTTTGAACGATAAGTTTTACTATGCTGATTCGTCTTTCTTTGGATAGGTAACTTCGATTTTATTCTGACGAGGACTTTGTTGAGTGATCAGTCAAATATTGACAACTACCCTTCTATGTCTCACCTTTGACGTTGGTAATAATTTTGAACTCCTTACTACGATTACCGATTGTTAAACCCTTTGCTATCACTATGACTCTGGAGACTCGTGTGTTACTTTCACAATTATGAACCCATTTCGTACACCAGTGAATGAATCTTATCCTAAAAGATTTTGGCACCCTGCGTTTTCTGAATATGGTTCCTGGTTGAACCACCCAATATTTCCATAGGAGCGTGAAGTAGGAATTGACATGATACCGAGAGATTGTCTAGTCTCTAAGCGAAGAGGTCTTTCGGATCATACCAATTGATTTGAACGACCGGGAAGAGCAACAACCGAAGACCAGGAAGTGAGTTTACTTAAGTGTATTTTCTGGGCGTGTTTTAGTTTCGTTCACGATAAAGAAGGATGGCGACTGGAGATAGCTGAACCATATTACTGTTAGAAGCCAATATTCCTCCACCCTGAAACGACTATGTGTTTGTTTAATTTCAGAGCGCGAAGTTTCCTTCTGATGAATTGATTCTATTCTTGGAATCGACCCCCGATATTCGTAAACGACTGCTATGACGGTTAGTGACGCTAATAGTATTAGCTAAAGCCCCGATTGTTTTGTGAATTTGATAAATGATGTTTTCTTGTGAGTACTTGGGCAATGGTCATGGTATGACTTAATAGTACATTCGGAGTCGAGAAAGAATCATTTTGCACCTTGTTAGAAAGTTGACGATCATTTGTGCATTCTGGGAGATGGATATTTGTTAAGAGAATGATGTTCTTTGCCTGACCTGGAGCTGACGACAATGGAGACTACCCTGAAGAGTGAAGACATTCCTTACAAGGCAGAAGTGTTGGCGATTCAGAAGAAGAAATTCTAGTCAAGATGGCGAACCTGGAGCGGATGAAGACATGCAGTCTCACTTCCCTATTCATCTTGGTTGTACTAAGATAAATTGGGAGCGGAAGCAGACTGGATGATGAAGAGATTTAAAAATCGTGCCAGAAATCCGCATGACTCCATCACGTTCCAAGAAGAACTGCAGAAGGCTCGACGAACCAGACACAAGTTCCCGATCTTGGTTTCACTTCCCGACTGAGGGACAGACGAAGACAGATTAACCGGACTTGAGGAGAGTGGATGTTTTGAATGAATGGAATTCTGAAACAGACTCTTTATGTTTGGAAGAATTGATTCTATGAAGGCCGAAGTTCTTGGCGACTAATTTTCATTTCCGTTGACCCTCTTAAATTTTGTTAAATAGTAATAAGATCCTCTTATTATTTAAGTTTCCTAGAAGCATTTCAGTTCGTGTTTATTTTTCGTATGTTCGGTGATGGCCTTGTTTGAGATATTTTGGCGAGGTGTGGAAGATATGATGCTTATGACGGCGTGCCTCAATTCTGCTAGGCAATCTTGGATTTTGATACTCTTGCGAATAGTTTGTTTTCCCTCTTGACTATGGTATTTCGATTTTGGTTGACCTCTGAGACTGTAGAAGTACTAGGTGGATTAAGATAGGTTGTTTTGATTTGAGATAAAGTATGACCATCATGAGGGCATATTTATATGATGCCAGTATTATGACGTCTGGCCAACGTGATAATACTTACATCATATAACGTGCACTTGTTGTGGGCATAGGATATTTCGAGAAGTGCCTTAGTACTTTAGAAATTCTGATAACTGTTTGAGATTATCTGTATTAGTGGGACTTTAAGTTCATTCTACCTATACGCGTAATCCGCTTTCACTGTTATGCGATTTGATACGTCTGGATTCTCATCACGCGTTATACTGACCTCTGTACTTCTGATAAGAATCTCAGGTTCTGTTGTAGAACTTTCTGCCGATTAATGTTATCGATGATCTATTTCTGTACGATCTAATCTGATTTGTCTAATCAAATTATGTGGATGGCATATCCGTCAAAATCCTGTGTATTTCCTGCGTCTTTTTCGAGAGAATCCGATTATCATCTATTATGTTATTCTTTTGATCTGGATTCAATATGAATTGCCTTTTCTGAGGAAACCGAAGCTTTGATCAACCAGATAGAGTCATGAGAAACAAGTCTTTCATATTTCTGTTCACAGTCCGTTGTGTTTTCCGTTTTGTTTCATTTCAATTTTCGAGGGCGAAAATTTTATTTTAGAGGGGAAGAGTTGTAAAACCCAAAATTTTGAACACGTAAAATACCTAGAATACCCTTTGATCTCTAATTCATAAAAGACGTTTAAAGCATTAAGATGTTTTACCCCGAATACAACTTAAGTAATAATTGAATGAATAAAGGTAACACGATAATAAAACTCATGATAAACGAATGTCACATACATAAATCACACACCTTATACCCTAACCAAAAATTTCTAAGCCTTGCATACTATTAATTAACAATGAAAATAAATAAATAAATAAATAAATAAATAAAAGGAAGAAGATATTAGCATTAAAATAGCCCAAGTCATATCCCATACAAATTGCACCTTACCTAATTTAAAAATTCCATTCACACGGTTTGTTTGAAACCGTGTTCATGCACCAACATCTTATATATATACATCATGCAAAATTCTCAAAGCAAACCCTAAACAAAAACCTACAACCATTGGCGGCCGCTATTTTTTTTCTCTTTTCCTGCTCGATTCAAAACACAGAAAAGGAGACCATTTTGTGCTTGCTACTTGGTGGTCTAGTCGAAGGATGCTACTAGTTCGAGGGTGCGATTTTGGCTTGGACTCGACAAGGTTCTGGTCGAGGTGTTTGCAGCAGAATTTGTGGGATATTGGGATTTGTTTCGGTGGAGTTTTGCTCGTGGGTTCCTTTAGTTCTTTTGGTTCTTTCCGTGACCACGCCGCGAGGGTATCTCTTATCACCTAGTTATTCCTTCTGTTTTGATCTATTTATACACGTATAATCTGGATATATGAAAACTAAAAATCAGATATTAGGAAACATGTACGTGTGTACTAAATGCTCACATAAAATAATAAAAGCTCGTCACATGAAATCATATAAATAGTTGCACAAAATAACGATTGTAAGAGTCTACATATATATATCGATCTATACTCGACCTTCATGTTTCTGTTTTGAATTGTTTGTGTTCAACTCTTTTGCACGTATGAACTAGCCCTACACGAACTGAAATAAAGAGTAAACATGTGTGCTGTCTCGGGTTTTATTTTTGAATTTCAAAACAGAAAATGGGGTATCATAAACTAAGAAGTAGAGTGACCATGAGTATATAACGTGTATGGCATGTTTGTTTTGTTTTCGAACCCATACAGTAGCTAAGATAGAGTCGTGTGGCTGCGTTAACGGGTCGAAAAAGGGGCTGTTTTTCTGCGTGTGATTGGGGTCGAATGGGTAAACAAACGAGAGTGTTTTGGGTGGCTTGAAGGTGGAGTTAATATTGAGTCAAGAATAAGGTGTGGTGTGTGTTTAAATAGTGTGAATGGGGTGTGTTCATGGTTGTTTTGTGTCGACATCAATAGGGTAACAGAAAGAAGTTGAGTTTGTTAGTTCTCATATAAAAGAGTATCTTATGGTTGTGTTAAAGAGTAGAGTAGAATTACATGCATGAGAGTTTTCTTTTGGTGGTCTTCTTTCCATTTGTTTCGAACCATATATAAAGAAAGCCTTTTGTGTACAGCAAGAATAATAGTATAATAAGATAATAGAATAAAGATGATAGCATGTGAATGTCAGTGATGTATAGCATGGTCATGCCTTTTCTTCTTTTGGTCCTACGCCTGCTACTCTGCTAGTCTAGTGGGTGGTTTTCTTTATTTGTTCTTTTTAAGTAATCTCATGGCATATGGTCGATTGACTGTGTTGGAAAATGATAGGTAGTACACATGGGACATTATACTTTTCTCCATTATTTTCATATTTAAACCTCTATTATATTACTTTAAAACATTAAAACCCTAAGCTTACATACATTATGAAAATAAACCTTAATTCATGTATATTGTCATTCTAATGAATTTAACGGGACTTAATGGTGACATTAAAAATAAATGATAAATACTGGTGAATTCAAGAAAACTTACTAAAACGTCATAAAAATAGAAAACTACTAAAAATGGAAAGCATACTAAAATTCATTTGAACTAAAGTAATACTTGGTATTTAATTCGTATAGGTTCCGTGAAGCGGGAGTGATCCTTTGTCTTTCGATCCATATTTCTGGTTTGTTTTGCTTTGAATAAGGTACAGATATTTTGCCCTTTCAGTAAGGTGCCTTCATTTCTTTTGATTTCGTATTTTGATTCGTTTAAGATTCCCTAAGCCACTGCTATGTTTCCCTACACTTTAGTTCGTTTGTTTGACTCATTTTTTACTTTAACGCTCAATATGACCATTTTGCTTTGGGCCTCTATGATGATCCATTCGATATTCGTTCGCACCTTGTGATATTAGTATTCGAAACACTTGATACTTGAGGGTTCATTTGATTTTGGTAACTAGATGTGAAAACCCTTTTGATTATAACATGGAAATGTTTTGAGGAACACTATTTTTAAAAAATGATGTTTATGAAATATGCAATACCTCATTTATTTGGAATCTTACTAAACTTTTATGAAAATTACTTTTAAAGACTACTTTTGTGAAAACAGTTAATAAGATCATTTTTATGAAAACCATTTGATAAAGATTTCTTTGAATGAACCCTTTGATTATGAACCTTTTATCAGTTCGTTTGGACTCATTTGACATAGATATGAGATACGATCCTTTGACATTTGAACCTTTGATATGAACCTTTGATATTGGACTTTGACTATGATTCGATGACTTTGACTATTTGAACCTTTGCTATGATTTGGACCTTGACCTTTGACCCTTCAGTTTGATACCCGAGCCAAGTTCGTTTCCTAGCCATGAAGGTAACATGGCCGTGTCATTGATGCACCAGTGGCATGACTCACGTGTGGGTGAGTGATTTCTCACACCGTCCCCATTTTGATTATGATATGCGCATTATATTTGTTATGGCCAATATGATTTGTTCGGGGGGCGTATGGATTGCAATCCTAGGTTCGTGTCCGTGTTCGTGGACTTAACATGATTTGATATGATTTGATTTGGTGATTGATGCTGTGTGCAATACACGTCCTTCACAAGTTCGGGAGTTAGCTACTCCATTTGAAGAATGAGGACACCCCTCATATTATCTGATTATCTGAGAGGTCTCCCCTCTATATGATTATGAAGATATGGTTACTATATTTGTTTTGTTTGGGCTCGTGGTGGATTACTGTCCTACACCTTTACTCTTAACATCATATACTACATTTACTTTTCATTATCCTTTATTACTGCTTTGTTTCCGTTATATCTGTTCACTGAGCTCTCGTAGCTCAGCCGCATTTCTTTTCCTGCGGCAGGTTTTAGTAGGAAGCTGGGAATGAGTGGAGAGTACCATTGGACTTAGAAGACTACACTGTGATAGATGTTTTGTTATAGAGATGACTAGAAGAACTTATATCTTCAGACTTAGTATTTATTCCTTTGTAAATTTTGTATTTCCTTGTAATTTCATTTGTAACCTTTAAGATTCCTTGTATTACTGTAATGTATGCTTTGTTTTGATCTGATATGAAACCATTAGTGTGACACCTTTACCCTTGTCAGGTTGGGGTGTTACAAATTGTAAATAGATCTATTTGGGACTGACAATCCCTGTTTGGGTCTGCTAGGATGAGCCACCCAAGCGCACTTTATTTAAACAAACTTATCGGTTATTGGCAAATACCTATCCCGAGGGCCTATATATATTTTACATCATTCTTGATGCCAGTTAAACGTTGAGTGTCATGAGGCTTAGGGCAATAGAACGATACTGTAGTCATGATACAGTATTGCCATTATTTTATCAAACTTGAACTTGTATTCACTATATAGCAGAAAATCACTACTTGGTAAACAATAACTATTTTGTGTTGACCCATTTAGGGCAACCAAACCAACTATGGGTGTATAACAACTTAACCCACCACTTACTTTATAACAAACCAACTATGGGTGTATAATATCGTAACCCACCACTTATTTTATTAATAATTGTATTTATTACAATTATTACCTAAACTTGGAACTATTAAAAATCAACTGATTTTATGCAAACTCTATGGATTCACTCACACTTTGATTTTTGACAATCAACTGGTTTAACTATAAATACTATGGTATTACTCACCCTTTGACTTCGATAATCAACTGTTTATTTACAACTGCTATGGACTCACAAACTCTTTGATTTTGGAAATCAACAGTTTTTACTTACAAACTCTATGAATTCACCAACCTTTGTGTTGACGCTTTTAGCATGTATTTATCTCAGGTCCATAATGAGCAGGGATGGCATGGAGGAGCACGGATACTTATGAAGGCTATAAATTTTACTATCATTCGAAAACCTATTTAATAAACTTTGAAACCACTGGGACCTCATTTTGTAAACTCTGATATTCGAATGATAAATCTTTTAAAACGACTAAATTGGTGATCGTTTTCTACTATTCAACTGTTGTGCCATGAAGTAACACCCAATTTAAATTCAGCTGCGTATCAAGAAATTGGGGGTGTTACAAAGATAGAGTGACAGAGGTAGAAAAAAAAAGATTCATCATCTGTTACATCTACTCATCCCACGATTCCGAATCAACAGACCCCATTACCGAGATATGGCAACTCTTTTTGAAAGTCATAGTAATAAGAACTGTGTCGTCTAACTTCATTCACAAAGAAATGGTGTAAGCGGAAGGGAAGGCGTGAATCCTCGATCCTAGCTAGTATGATCTGTCGAAATAAGGTTCCCGGTTGGCTTTGTATGAAGAAGCCTATCTTTCTAGCCCTAAGTGAGCCATAGATTATGAGTGAGCTTTCGGGGTGTAGAGATCGAGTGTAGAATACCAGTGGAAAAATTCTCCTATCATCGATGTTCTACCGAACTGAACTAATAATAGTTTATCATTTAGAAAGAATGGCGAAAGGGGCCTCCTTGCATTGCCCAACTAGAGCGAAAAGCCTTATTGCGTTGCGGCCCTAAGTAGCTATGGGGTGTTGATGTACTTGGAACCTAGACCGGTTACCTGAGTATGGCGGTTCGGTAGCCGTTCAATGATAGCATGAGATCCTCACTTCGGTAAGTTACAAGGATGAATGCAAATAGCAAGGCGCTGTGCTGTGTGAAGTGAGACTGGCTGCCCTAAGTTAAGTGCTTCCTTATTAATATTAATTAATGATCTTGCTCAGTAGGAGGGCTTTCCCCCTTCTGTGCAGCCTGATTCTCTCTCTGGAAATGAGGGTGCCCTCGATTGACATTTATCATCGAATAAGGAATCCTTCCATGGATGAGAAGGTTGAGTTACAGTACAGACTCCGTTGGCTTTCGCAAGGAAGCATCTCGAAAGTTCCGAAATCTATGGTTGATGCCTCACTCGAACTCTATCCCATATCCTACTCGATGCTGAAGCTACTCTGCCTTTCGGAACCCAAAAAGAAAGTCGGGCGCTTGGGAAGCTATGCAAAACCTGAAAAAAAGAATCTGCTTTCCATCTTTGAGCTCAGAGGTTACGATCGTCTCCTCATTAGGCTATTTTTTGAAAAGTATAGCTGACTCATCAGCTGAGTGGTTCGCCTCTTGTCCACCTGAGTTCTTTACTTCATTTTCCGACCTGGAAAACCAATGACTCTTCAGGTTAGGTTCTCTTTCAACATAGACATCCCGATGACCATGGATCAACTTCGTTCTATGAAACAGAAAGCAAATGAAATCTTCCTCTTAGGGCGTTCGATTCCGCGAAATGGCGACCCGTTTTTCCGGAGTATTCCATTGTGGCTAGCATTGTTAGGAATGCTTCTGACCATCTTAGGCCATTCTTGATGATGGACCCTCCGGCAACTTTAGAAGCCTTGGTTCGTAAGGGCTCTTATCTTGAACTAACGCTTTGATCTCGGCTTCTAGATCCATATCCTTTCGCATCAAGAGTACCCGCGCGTCTCAAACCCACCTTTATCCCAACAACCCCATGATGAACAGAGAGGAACCCGATGAGGGAAGTGGGACAATGTTCAGAACTT